>CM051031.1:27343210-27373210 GCA_027627225.1 Congeria kusceri | reverse complement strand
ACTAAGTGCTGATAAATAATATAGAATAAAATGAGTTTAATTAAAACAAACCAACAACAACAATTTTTTGAAAAAAAGAGAAAGAAAACCTCTAAGCGGGTATCCAACTCATATCTAAGGAGCCTTTACAGCAAATGACAGTAGACAGGGACTTAACAAATGCTGTTCTGTTTTGTACAGTTTGTGTGAAAACTATGGTTATGCATGAAATGATGAATTTTTCAGAAAGCGTAAACGCTTTTGTCATCAATGCCCATTTCGGATTTCTATTCATCTTTATATCGCGAGGAGGAGCATATTTTTAATTTACACCTTTTGAAAATAAACAACATAACATTAGAATATATATAAAAAGAGAAACATGTGGTCTTATACAGTGTGACCACAAATTGTGTACGCACTTGTGTAATATACTTATAATAAGATATCTGGTAAGTACAAAACATGAAATTAAAGAACATATTTTACACATTGTATTCAACAATAGATAATTTATTCGCATAATTATAACACTTATACTTATATATGCGCATTGTTACTATAAATTCGTAACATTTATTAAATAGCAATTCATTAAACGCATTGCTATTTTATAACGAACGCTTACCTACCTCTGAAAAGAAACTCAAACTCAGTATGTTTAACCAAAGATCTTACCTTTAAAACTTGTAATCCGTTTCTTGTTTTCAAATTTTATAATTTTGATGTAAACGTTTCATAAAGATACAACAAAAATGTTCAATACAAATTGGCTAAGGAAAAAATGAACGTCTATAATCTGCGTTTAATTAATAACAGAATGAGCTCCTACATAGCGTCTTCTTAACAATTGCCACAAGGCTGATGATGATGGTGTCTGTCGTTTCAGATGTATTTATGAAAATGAAGAAAAAACATCAACGACGGTGCTTCAGATCCGATGGTCTAAACTTCAGTGCAGAGCCGGAAACTAATATTAATAGATTTACCGTAGCACGCGACAATGACTTTTTGTCCATAATAATTCACTGCCAGAGAATGAAAATTACAACAATTTGAATGACATTTTAGTAACATTTTGCATTTTGTTTCACTCATTTTCTAGCAGATATGTTTAGAAAATGTCGAATGTGACGCGCTTTGAATTGCTGTTAGAATCAGAACTATCGCGGCAAGTGTTTGCAATATAGCATATTAAATTATTATTAATCCTCTTATTATCTCGCAGCCCCATAGCTAGATAATGAATTATTGGTGTTGTTTACCCACGTGACTTCTGTTAAAAAGCAAAGCCGGAGGACACTGCTGAACATATAACACTTTGCATATATTAATGTAATGTTCCCACTGTATTAAAGGGGAAGTTACAAATATAGAACTTTGCAGTGCGGGTGCGGTGCTTATGATATAAATCTGTACGATATAAAAGAACAATACGTGTAAAGGAACTCAGTAACGTGTATCAAACACTATAACTTATTATACAATATTCGGGTTTTATAATAAAACTTTTTTAAATAAAATGAACAATACGTATTGAAAGTTACAATATCGGAATTACCATTTTAAATTATCAGAATAGCTGAAGCGGCTAGAAAAACAGAATCATATCCGTTCAGCCAAACAGCGTTAAGATTTTATCCAAAGTAAGGTAGTGACATGAATTTTCAGATAAGGTCAGATGTGATACGCCTTTTATATAATCTTTGAGCAAACAGGACTCGTAGTAAAAGTATTAGAAGCCTCCTTTGGTCGATTGACAATCATGGATACTGCACCCTAAGAGTTAGTGGTATTTCGAACAGCTTCGTCGGTAGCTTGTAAGCGCAATGCGAGAGTGGCAGTATATGCTGCAGAAGTGCAGATGTAGTTGGTCGTGGGGCCTGTCTGTGTACGCGTGCCTTTCGCCTGGCTTTTCTCTCTTCTGCCTGGTTCAAGATCTTCTCCTGACCTGTATTTAGCTGTTTCTTGAGCAAGATGAACCAGCTGCTGCGGTTTGCTGCGGTGTCATCCGAGATCTCTGTACTGATGTTTAGAGCTTTCATGTCGAGCTTGTAGACATCATTATATCTCATCTGGGGGCAGCTTTGGGCCTTTTGCCGGATGCGAGTCAATCATAGAAGATGTCCTTGGCAATCCGATCGTTTTCCATACAGCGCACGTGGCAAAGCCTGAGCGTTGGGCACTTTGTCGTTGCAGTTGATACCAACGATGCGGCAAAGACATTGCATGCGGAAACTGTTTAGCTTCTGCTCTTGCTTGGCATATGTTGTCCAGGATTAACTCCAGTACAGGAGGATGCTGACTATGCAGGCATTATAGACTGCCATCTTGGTTGGAATGGTCAGCATGGGGTTCTTCCTGAGGCGAGTGGTCAGTCGTCCTAGGGTTGTTGCGGCCTTGTGAATGCGTTTGTTGATTTCGGCATCTTAGGACAGGTTTTCGCTTATGGTGGAACCAGGATCGGTGAACTGGTGTACCACTTCAAATTCGTAGATGCCGATGGTAATGACAGGTGCTGTGTCCACATTTTGGCATAGCAATCGTAAAAGTACGTGTCTCTAATGATTGTCTCACGCACCCGGGTTTTTGCTCTGAGTCTTGTGGTGTTGTAGCGTTCGCCGTCTTTTGTGCATGTAAATCCCTTCGGTTGAACACCCAAACGCATTTAAGACGAAGGGAGAAGAGTATGCCGAAGAGGGTTGGAGCAAGGACATAATAGTAGCCTTGCTTCGCGACACTTTAGCTGTCAAATGGTTCGGACATGCTGTCCTTGTACAGGATGGTTACCATCATACAATCATAAAAGATCTTGTCATGATGAAGTGATGAAGCTTCGGGGGGGGGGGGGCTTTCGGAAAATGCTAAAGAGCCCATCCCGGCTAAACAGGTCAAACGCCTTGATCAGGTCTATAAAGGCAATATAGAGTGGCTTCTGCTGTTGCACTTCTCCTGTAGTTGGCGAAGGGAGATCATGTCCACTGTAGAACGCTCTGCTCGAAAGCCACATTGGGACTCTGGGTAGATGCGTTCTGCAAGCTGATGACGTAGTGCCAGATCTCCGGACATCAGTTTGCCAACGATGCCCAAGTTGTAGTTTTGCAGTCGCTCCTGTTGCCTTTGTTCTTGTACAAGGTGAGGATCTTGGCGTCTCACATGTCTTGGCGAACACCACCTTTACTCCAACCTTTGCAAAGGGTGTCGTGAAGATTCTGCAGAATGGTGGTTTATCAGGTGGTGTGGAAACTATCATACCCAGGAGATTTGCTCAAGCTAAGCTGTTTATAGGCTTGCTGAGGTCATCCAATCAGCGTCTATCTACGCCATGATAGGACGTACAGTGCTGAAGTGACAACAACGATCTATCTGGAGAAGAGCTCTGAATAGCGTTCTACTAATCTCTTCATTTGCTTGGCTGTGTCTGTGATCACTGTTCCGCTGCTGGTTTTCAGGGTGTTTTGCGCTGAGTTGGTCCCAGAGCCTTCTTGATGCACTCGTACATGCCCCTGATGTTGACGGTTACAGCTGCATTCTGTATGTCTTGACATATCTCCTGCCAATACTCACTGGCACATCTTCTTGCTGTCTGCTGTACTTGGCTTCTGGTTGATCTGAGTGCTTGAGGTTTTTCCAACTTGGTGAGCACTTGCATTCAGCAAGGCCAGGGCGTCTTGCTTCAATAACAGGTGTCAACTCCACAGACTTTACATACAACCAATCGCAGTTCTTGGAGGTCTTTCTTCCAAAGGTAGCAAAAGCTGATTTCTGTATTGACTCACGCAGGTGGTTCCATGACTCAGAGGAGGTGTTGCATGGGTTGCCAGCAGACACAGCATCCTGAAGATACTTTGTGAATTGTGTTCAAGCTTCTCTGGAATATGATATTGGTCGTGTCAGTGTGAGGCGTTCCTTCTTGTTTGGAGCGATTAAGTTTCGTTCGTAGTAGCCTGAATACCTGTGAGTGGTCGGAATCGTCGTCAGCGCTTTGAGAAGCATGAGAAGAGTTATGGCTTTGCCTGGAAATAAAAGCTAGCACTGTCTCTTTGTTTAAGATGTAAACAAGTCTCAGTTATAATTCAATAGCCAGTATGTTTTTAATGTTGAAATTGAATCCACTGGTGGATAAAGAAGGTGGGGGTGGGTGGCAGAGGGAACGGCGTACGTACAAGTTTATTGCATTACATTTTGCGGTATGCAAGTCCTGAATCTCTGCAAAAAGCTTCATTATGATATTGCACAATTTAACTGGCATTACTTTGCAAAATGTATAGTTTATACGTGCATTATGTGTAGGTTATTATTTTTCCTGCCCCCTTTAACTGAAAATTCTGAATCGACGCCTTGATTAGAATATTTTTACCTTATTTCCAATTTAATACTGAAATATTTTCAAACAGGGCTTGGAAGAAGGTATTTCTCAAGTTGCAAAAAAGAGCCAGGATGATCGCCAACAGATAGTTTGAAATATACCAATACATGTTACATTCAAAAGCACAAACCCCTAATGGCTGTATGTATACATATACTTATTATCATACTGAACACAAATATATTTACTTGTTCGTAAGACCAAAGTGAAGCTCACACGCTTTGGCTTTTTCCAAGACACATCTTCAAAACAAATTTTACGTAGACGCTTAACCGTTCATATATTGTATAACAAAGTGCTATTTTTGTAAACGTGGTTTAGTTTTTGATAGTTAGCTAATGAGATGCAAATTATGGTTACAGTTACTTACTTACCAGTAAAAAATGGTGTTGGCCTCATTTGACATTTAGCAGTGAAGTAATGTGTTAGATATATCGTGAATACATGTACAATATCAAAAACAAGTAAATTTCTAGCAATAACAAAATTAATATGTATCAGAAATCGTCTGCTTTAGGCATCGTAATTGGGAACAAAAATAAATCTAGGGATAATATTGTATGATAGGTATTGCATATGCATTTGATATGCTCTAAAGGTAATTAAAGTTATTGCATTTTGATAGTCCACATAAATTGCATACTTGTAAATATTTGATAATGTCAAAAATGAAACACTACTTTTAATGCCATGTAGCATTGACATGGATGTGTTGATACCAATTCATAATTCTAGTTAAACAATGCACACATTCTGATGTACAGTACAATACACTTCTGCAATGGCATTGGTTCTGACTTACCTTTCCGACCTATTGCTTGTTTAGGCATATACGTGATATGAATTATGTTTTGAACTTCATTGAAGGGCTCACGGGGCTATGGCGTACGCCACATACCTATCACACCAGGGAAGTAAGTATACAAAAAAACTACATGTATGCTTTAGTAGATTGTATGAAAAAAGTTACTACTATTTAACTATATATGACACAATTGTAAATTAATTTACATATTACAGATGACTATAAAACAATTTAAAGGTTTATTTTTTTTTTTAATGACGTGTACAGTTCTTTTGACATCTTCAGATATATTGATAACAGTAATAAAGATATTATGATGGACATGATTATGATAATATGCATTCTGACACAAATATCAGAGCAATGTTTATTAAAAAAAATAAATTTGTTTTTAAATTTAAATTGTCACAGAATTTGTTAACATATGAGAAAAACACAATGCTTATTTATTACCAAAGCAAAAAAGAAACAAAATAGTAAATAAGTAATGCATTTGCAAGAAATAATCGCAGTTGAAATAAATAACTTTCCAGTTTGATCTGAAGCAAAAGTTATTTATTAGTATAATATCAATCCTTAAAAATTCTGACAAACATTGCACTCTTTGAGCAAGTCTCTTAGAAGTTGTTTCTTTCTTAAGACTGAATAATTCTGATAGACGTCATCTACTTTTTGAATTTTGTCTGTTGAAATGCACTTTAGAGTCTGTTTTTAGGGTCATTTATCTTCTCATCAGCACCTGATTTAACTGCCTTGGAGACATTTTCTTCTGATATTTTGTCTGAATAGAATTAGCAAATTACTGAGCTTTTACAGTCAGTAAAATGCCCGCTTATTTCATTTTAAGTATGTTTTATTGTCTTTAACATATAATGTAATTGTGCCTCTGTCCTTTTATATTGCAATTTAATGTTGAATTGATGTATTTTGACATAAATGCTAATGCAAAATTACCAAATTATCTTGCCGAAAATGTGAGCAATTTTACAGATATTTTCTTGTTAGTTAGATTGTGTGACACAATGAAACGTAATTAAATGTCATTATTAAGACGTCTCATATGGAATCCAAGTGCAATTATGTATCGATGTCTGAACAAAAAACACTAACAACTAAGTAATTTTCTTTACTACATGCTGACGGGTCAAATAGCACATACACGTATATGTAGATACCAACACATTCCCCCATTGCTAATCTTCTCCACAGTTTTGGTAGTCTAACATTTAGGCGAACCCATGTTTCGGGAGAGTATTGTTGAACTTACATGATCAACGGTTAATATATTGCGGTGTAATTTTTTTTGTAATAAACTGGATAATGAATACTTAATATACATTTTGTATAAATATGGAAATGAAAAACAACAACATAAAAGTATATTTTTGTAATTGTTAAATCTCTATTCACTTATAGCATCTACATATGTAATACGTCCTTATTTTTTTCAATCATTGTTATTTACAATGATATCATATGCCAACGCCAGTGTTTTTTGTACAAAAATACTTTGGTATGGCTACAAAATCATGTAATTAAAACAAACAGTATTTAATAAAATATCACCTAATTAAATAAGACATTGAGTATATACACCTCCAGTGCTCCGTTCTATTTAGTGATACAAATGAACTTCTGATTTCAATGTTTGCATGACGGATTAGCTATTTTGCTTATATTAGACATTAAAGGAAGACTACAATATGCTTCTTTCTTATTGTGCATATTCCAATATTTAAAGATACTATAATTTTGCTACTATTTAGACACAAGCCGAGGAATCTCTGTTTTGCTTAAAGTTAGTCACAAACTGAATATTCCCGTGTTTGTACATGTATTTCTGTTAACGTAGCTGAAACCCAATATGAGGCGTGTCGTGGGAAATCCGGGCTTACTGGATGTTTGTCAAGTGTCGTCCTTGATCAGTCTGTGCAGTCCGCACAGGCTGATCCTGGACGACACTTTCCGCTTTTATAATATTTTCTGTTTCAAGGAAGTCTCTTCTAGACATAAATCCACTCTAGGCGGAAAGTGTCGTCCTGGATTGGTCAGTGCGGACATGCATTAAGGACGAGTTTCCCACGACACGCCTCAAATGTACAATGGTTGTGCTATAAAGCCTACATTTTGACAAACGTTACTCAAGGCGGTGCTACTGTATGACTTCATAACTACTGTAATCATGTGAACTATGTCATTACAATGGTTTCATTAATCTATTTACATTACATTACATAATCACGTGCGAGATTAAACTTTATTAGATTCATAAACGTTTGTGTTTCAATTACATCCACTAGAAGAAAGTCTTCCAGTCAATGTATTTGCAAATCAATGCCAGTAATACCGCTGAGTGGAGTTCTCACGTATGGCAAAATATAGTTCCGTATTTAATTCAGTAGATTAAAATAATAACGAATGCAGACATTATATAAAAGGGGTGGCTTAATTTATACGAGATATGTATTGCATAATCCCCGGTGTATATATATTGCGACCTTACCTTTGTGAATTTTATACACGGTGTTTGATGTGAACGTTTCGATATACAACTCTACAGTTATGTTAATATGTCCCCCCACGTAGTACTCGAAAGATCGATGTCAGGATGTATGTATGGATGGATGTCTGGACTCCTGAAAAATGTTTTTGTCTGCGCTTGTTCTTCGTAATCCCTAGCCTGAATTGGAGGAAACTTTATGCACAGGATTTATCAGACAGCACCAAGTCTAGTTGTGCGTATCGTCGGCATTTTGTCGTCGGCGAATTTGGCGGAGTTTTGGCCCTTTGAAGTTTTTCACATAATATACCTTGTCTGCGCATGTTCTCAATAACCCCTGGTCGGATTTTGTAAAACAAACTTGATTTATTAGTAGCAATTCCAGTTGTGCATATCGTCGGCGGCAGAACTTTGGCGGAGTTATGGCTCTTTCAAGTTTTTGATATAACATACCTTGTCTGTGCTCTTTTACGTAACCACTGCCTGGAATTTGACAAAATGTCACAGGATTAATCAGTACCAACTGTGGTTGTGCATATCTTCGGAATGTCATTGTAGGTAGATTTTGGGCGGAGTTATAGCGGTGCCTGGGGTGGAGACATAATTATGTTGTTTTTACACATTTCCATAGAATGTTTTCTGTCAACTTTAAGTCAGTATGATGTTTTAGTTTGTCAGGGCTGTTTTAACTAAAACTAACGTATACGTGTTGTTGTCTGGAATATAATTATGTTATACTAGTAGAACAAAACACAATATTATACATCCTCCTCTCTCACAAGTATACAGTGACACTAAGAAACGTCCATTATTGCATGAACATCCTTCCAAAACTGTCTTCATGCTACGATGTAAATACTTTATCTTTGTTTAAAATATCTCGCTCGTTTACTTACCATTAGTGTGTCAACACTAGCAATTCAACTATGTAATGGATTTAGTTTCTGTGTGCTTTAATTTGTACCGGAACTAGTTATTTAGTGCTTTTAGCCATAAGTAAAATGTTTGACAATTTTGTCGTTATACGTTTTTGGCTCATTTATGTAGATGATTATACTTCTATACACTATCGGAAATTTTCAAAATGAGTTACTTCCTATTTTGAGTACATTTCGACATAAACTGAAGACTACAGTGTTAGAATTGCACATTCGCTTTTATTTTGCCCATTTTGCATATATATCGGCACAAACTGAAGATTCCACTGTTTATATTTACTATTTTGCTCGTTTTATGCACAAACTGAACTTTCCAATGTTTGTATTTGCTGTATTGATTGTTTTGGGTACAAACTGAAGATTCCATTGTTTGTATTTTCTATTGTGCTTGTTTAAGGCATAAACCGAAGAATTCATTGTTTGTATTTGCTACTTTGCTTGTTTAAAGCACACACAAAAAGAAGATTCCACTGTTTATATTTACTATTTTGCTCGTTTTATGCACAAACTGAACTTTCCAATGTTTGTATTTGCTGTTTTGCTTGTTTTAGACACAAACTGAAGATTCCATTGTTTGTATTTTCTATTGTGCTTGTTTTAGGCACAAACTGAAGATTCCATTGTTTGTATTTGCTATTGTGCTTGGTGTAGGTACAAACCGAAGATTAAATTGTTTGTTTTTGCTATTTTGCTTGTTTAAGGCACAAACTTAAGATTCACCATTGTTTTTATGTGCTATTTTGCTCGTTTGAGGCACAAACGGATGATTGCATTGTTTCTATTTGCTACTTTGCTCGTTTTAGGCACAATCTGAGATTCTATTATATAAATATGCTATTTTGCTCGTTTTAGGCACAAACTGTGGATTCCATTTTTGTATTTTCTATTTTGCTCGTTTAAGGCACAAACTGAAGATTCCAATATTTGTACCGGAGTGCTCATCCTTGCTACAGAAGTTCACATCTTGGTTCCTCAGTCGAAGACCGGAGTACGTTGACGCGAGAGTAATTGCACATGGAGAGGGTAGAGTGGGTATGTTAATCGTTCTGTATTACATTCTTGCAATATTTTTCCTGGTAAGGCCATCGAAGACTATTGTTTAGTTGCACAGCTTTTATGATATCTTTTGATTTCAGTTTATACGTATTGTTAACAGTGCTTTGAAACAATTTCTGCATCAACTGATATACGTCTTTTTGCCAGTTAAATGTGCGTTTAGTGACATGTTGGTGTCAAATGATCATACATTTCCGACTATTGCTATATAGTGTGTTGCCATATTTGGTATCCGGGTTTACGAAAACGTTTGTAGTAAATTTACTACATTATTTAATAAATCACGGATTGTTGATGAAATGTTTTAATACATTTCAATAGGTAGTTTCAGAATGGACATCTGACCATAAATACAATATTTATTCACCATTCATCACCATTTGTGGACACATTTCAGTTACAAGAGTCAGCTCTCAAAGGTTCGTCAATATCTCCTTCAACGTGATCATGAAGGACATGAAGAAACTTGGCTACGACGTGCTGCCCTCGAACGTCTGTAACGTTAACGTGCCGGAAAACTTCGGTATGAATGCAACAGAAGCGTTGAGTGGTTGATTTATTGTAACAAATATGATAGAATGACCTTAGACGGACAGGAACATACTGATAATGTGGTTTACACAAATCAAAGTAACGTATCGGTTTAGAAAATGCTCAGGACTATGTCATAAACTGCAACACACAGTATACTATGCTTGTTAATTGATAATTGATAACGTGATACATAGTATATGATAGTAAATTGATAATAGATAACGTGACAATGGTGTGTATTGCCCAATTTTGTTGAGAAATGTTTATATTATGTTATGTTTACACTACTTATTGTTCAATAAAAAAAGACAACATACACCAATATACACCATTTTATTAATGATCAGACTAACATAGTTGACATACGTAAATAGCTCGAAAATTGCAGCTTAAGTTATACAATGCGATATAAGACTTAATCAACAGAAAAAAACACGAGATAAAATTAAAATTTAATTAGTTAAATATATATAACATTTTAAGATTATTAATAAATGTCAATTTGGAAATATTTACATAAACTCATATTAGTTATATTATAAAAACGTTATATTTTGCAAATGTTGAGTAGTTAATCTTATAAATAGCTGACAATCTATGTCTGAAAGATTAAAAGCAACTGAACTAACAATTAATTAGTTTATACAATGAAAGACGTTGAAATAAAAACATCCACAACACAATTCAAGGAATTGCCAATTCAATGTTGTAAATATGGACGCAAGCTTCATACCAAACGAATCAGGTACAATTTACAAATGACACACGAAGCAATGAAGGGCAGAGACGCGTGACAAAAGGCTGGCTTACTAACAAATTCCTCAACTCGTTTAATAAAATATGGTATGTAATGACAACTCGTGTCAGATCCTATATATATGAACCAAAAATGAATGTCGTATTCGTAGTTCATAGTTCAAATAATTTTATAAGCGTCGTTTGTGAATCAGTACATCTTTATGATGCATGCAAAAAATATTAAACAAACAAGCTCGTGAGTCTATATTCTTAATAAAACTCTAATTAAATTAAAATAATAATAGCATGTCATCATTGAACATTATGTTTGAAATGGTCTACAATTTTGCCTTTCTAGATTGTCCATAACCGCACAACAGAGCACTTTCCGAAAACTTTGCCGGAGGTTGTCGGACGTACACGCGTACAGAATAGGGTTAACACAGAAATTCATGTACGCGAGGCAGTTTGATACCATCTGAATGGCAACGGAAAATACGCTGTCGTAAAACATGCCGAAGTTTTGGGTCATAAACACAATCTGTATTGGCAACCAACAAAGGGCGAATATAACTACAACAATGACCACCATCTTTGTTACTCTCTGTTTGGAACGAATACGTCCAGCTCTTTGTGATCCACCGGGAACATTCCCATCCAGCAGGCGCTTTAGCATAAATCCATACAAGACACATATCAATGACAATGGTACAACATACCCAAAAGCAAAAAACGATCCATAGTCGACTTTCGCAGATTCGTTACTGTTAATAGTTTCTGTATTAAGGCACATCGTCCTGTGTTCTCCGTTGTATTCATAAGGTAGCACGTCATTGTGGAGAAGGAGAGGAACGTGGCCACCTAGAATGACACCCGAAAGGGCGATAATTATCCTCACGGTGTTCCACTGTGTTCTGTAAGACATTGAATAAATTAGATCAACCACTGCCAGATATCTGTCCAGTGACATTAAAACAAGCGTATATACGCTGGCGTATATACGTAAGCAAACACATAAATCATGTACTGTACAATTTTGCACCAAGTCGTTCGAAACGGCCATTGAGTAAGGACATAGCCCGTGCCAGTAAATGGAACACAAAATATGATAAAACACAGATCTGCTATTGCTAGATTCAATATTAAAATGTTGGTAGTGCTTCTCATTTGTTGATTTTTCAATATAATAAAAATCACCAGCAAGTTTCCAATCAGCCCTAGCGCATCAATTAGTCCAAAAATAATAGGGATAATAATGCGCACATAGGCTTCGAACTCTATAAACTTTTGAATATCTTCGACTTCATTTATCCTTGAAAAGTTGCTTTCCCTTGTCTCAAACGTCACGTTATCGTTGACGCCCTCTGTGTAGTTGTCTGGTGGACCTATTGTAGTAACCATCTGAAATAGACATAACATAAAGCTACTTAAAGTAAAAATTGAAGTGAAATATGACAAGTCACAAAGTTTCTAAAGCGTTGGGACGGTTTAGTGATTGTTAAATTTGCATTAAAATATTTCAGTCATGCTTTTACATGTGCTTTTACTCAAACATATTTTTCAGTATTTAAGTTTGACATTCACACTAAAACTTCAATTTGAAAACTAGATTTTAGTGTTTTAAGATTGCTTATGGGGCTTTAATGTATACATATACACAGCTTAATGTCGTATGATTATGTTAATGTATGCAGTAGTCTATTACTATTTAATGATCTTAACACATGTAATGAGAGCCATTGTAAGCTTAATATCTCCTTCAGTTTCCTTCAAGGCTTAATTTATGTGTATTTGAGAACGTTTACACTATAGAAATCTATTCAGTATGAAACGTACAATCACTGTTTAAGATAATTTATGTTTACGTCCAGATTTATTAAAAAACTGCTGCACCACAACGAACCCAGTTTTAAAGAAATATCTATCATTTGTATGTAAATGTACAGACTATTAGATGTCGTTTTATTAACAGAAATATGATGTTAATATTTTTAATATAATAAAATTAATCGTACTTGCTAGCAATCTTGTTCTTAGTATATTTATATACACGTTTACACACGGTCTGTATATAACTCACATAAAATAGTTTGCAACTGTCTGTTTTGATTATTAAGGGTTGAGACAGTTGATCCCAGTGGATTACTATATATCATTGTCATGCAGTTAATTCCACACGTTTGAATAAAAATGTAGATATTTATAATGCTTAACGCAATTTTCAATAAACATTATTGTTTAATTTAATGCAGTGTGATATTAGCAAATTTCCCAACAGACTCCAAGAAAAAACGGTTAGCTTTTAACATGATAAGTGTCTCCATTGTGTGGGAAAGAATTGCCAGTACATTATTTAGAAAAACCGGACTGTATCATTCCGCGTGCACTTCGACGAAAAGAAAATAGTCTGCGCGTTTTCACTGATTAAACAACCTTTTTATTTTGTTTTATTTAGTTTAATGTTTATATCAAGTTCAACAATCATTTTGGTTTGCAATAATTGTTGAAAATACCACATTTGTGGCTCCTGAGTTAGTGTCTCTCGGGATCATCTTCCGAACTATAAATAGCAATCAGATAATTAAAAATAATGATAACATGATCTCAAAATATCGATAGTATTTAGCCCAAGTTTATAAGAAGGGCTGTTATTATATCGATTTTCTTGTAGTAATAGGATAAAATCAGAAACATTATCTCAAACACATTAATAAGTTATTACGTACACATGAACCCGTGCCATTATATTTTTTTCGATTAAGGACGCTATTTATAGCAAGAAATATATCAATTTGAAACGATTGTATAAATAAAAAACACATTAGACACTCGCGCATCTGCTCAAATTATCTATTTTGAAAAATCGGTGTGCACAATTTAATTTCCCTTTATATTTCACAAACATTGGAATGTGAAATTGTTTATTGGACTACTCATCTCGACCGAATCTGTTACAATCAAATAATACGAATCCTTTGCGGCGCTTTTTTATTTCAATTATTTTACAATGTATTACCAAAAGTGTTTCTGCTTGGGAGGTCGTTATTATTGTGTTGTGTATCGAATGAAAGTATAATGCTGAAGATTTAAGTCGTAAGTGGTTTAGTGTTTTCCTGACATAATAAATGAAATACTTGTGATAATACAAATGCGTCTAATGAACTACTACTACTACTACTACTACTACTACTACTACTACTACTACTACTACTATTGTAATAATCAACACTCATCTGATAAGGTACGATAACAAAACAAATAATCTACTAAGTGCGGAAACATATTATAGAATATAATGAGATTATTTAAAAACAAAACAATAAAAAATATTTGAAAAAAAAAGAGAAAGAAAACCACTAAGCGCGTATCCAACTCATTTCTAAGGACCCTTTACAGCAAATGACAGTAGACAGGGACTTAACAAATGCTATTCTCTTTTGTACAGTTTGTGTGAAAACTATGGTTATGCATGAAGTGATGAATTTTCAGAATGCGTAGACGCGTTTCTCATCAATGCCCATTTCGGATTCCTCTTCATTTTTATATCGCGAGGAGAAGCATATTTTTTTAATTTACACCTTTTGAAAATAAACAACATTCCATTAGAACATATATAAAACGAGAAACATGTGGTCTAATACAGTGTGACCACAAATTGTGTACGCACTTGTGTAATATACTTATAATAAGATATCTGGTAAGTACAAAACATGAAATTAAAGAACATATTTTACACATAGTATTCAACAATAGATAATTTATTCGCATAATTATAAAACTCATACTTATATATGCGCAATGTTACTATAAATTCGTAACATTTATTAAATAGCAATTCATTAAACGCATTGCTATTTTATAACGGACGCTTACCTACCTCTGAAAAGAAACTCAAAATCAGTATGTTTAACCAAAGATCTTACCTTTACAAATTGTAATCCATTTCATGTTTTCAAACTTTATAATTTTGATTAAACGTTTCATAAAGATACAACAAAAATGTTCAATACAAATTAGCTAAGGAAAAAATTAATGTCTGTAATCTGCGTTTAATTAATAACAGAATGAGCTCCTACACGGCGTCTTCTTAACAATTGCCTCAAGGCTGATGATGATGGTGTCTGTCGTTTCAGATGTATTTATGAAAATGAAGAAAAAAATAAAACAACGATGGTGCTTCAGATCCGATGGTCTAAACTTCAGTGCAAAGCCGAAAACTAATATTAATAGATTTACCGTAGCACGCGACAATTGCTTTCTGTCCATAATAATTCGCTGCCAGAGAATGAAAATTACAACAATTAGAATTAAATTTTAGTAACATTTCGCATTTTGTTCCACTCATTTTCTGTCAGATATATTTAGAAAATGTCGAATGTGTCTCGCTTTGAATTGCTGTTGGAATCAGAACTATCGCGGCAAATGTTTGCAATACAGCATATTAAATTATTAATCCTCTTAATATCTCGCAGCCATAGCTAGATAATGAATTATTGGTGTTGTTTACCTACTGGACTTCGGTTAAAAAGAAATGCCGGAGGTCACTGCTGAACAAATAACACTTTGCGTGTATTAATGTTATGTTTCCACTGTATTAAACGGGAAGTTACAAATATAGATTTTTGCAGTGCGGGTGCGGTGCTTATGATATAAATCTGTACGATATAAAAGAACAATACGTGTAAAGAAACTCAGTAACGTGTATCAAACACTATTGCTTATTATACAATACTCTTGTTTTATAATAAAAGTTCTTTAAATAAAATGAACAATACGTATTGAAAGTTACAATATCGGAATTACCATTTTAAATTATCAGACTAGCTGAAGCGGCTAGAAAAGGTGCATATCAAAATAGCAGAATCATATCCGTTCAGCCAACGAGCGTTAAGATTTTATCCAAAATAAGGTAGTGACATGAATTTTCAGACAATGTCAGATGTGATACGCTCTTCATAGACTCTTTGAGAAAACAAGACTCGTAGTTATAGTATTAGAAGCCTCCTTTGGTCGAATGACGATCAAGGATACTGCACCCTAAGAGTTAATGGTGTTTCGACGAGAACAGCTTCGTCGGTAGCTTGTAAGCGCAATGCGAGAGTGGCAGTATATGCTGCAGAAGTGCAGATGTAGTTGGTCGTGATGTCTGTCCGTGTACGCGTGCCTTTCGCCCGGCTTTTCTCTCTTCTGCCGGGTTCAAAATCTTCTCCTGACCTGTATTTAGCTTTTTCTTGAGCTAGATGAACCAGCTGCTGCGGTTTGCTGCGGTGTCCTCCCAGATCTCTGTACTGATGTTTAGAGCTTTCATGTCGAGCCTGTAGACATCATTATATCTCAGCTGGGGCCTTTTGCCGGATGCGAGTCAATCATAGAAGATGTCCTTGGCAATCCGATCGTTTTCCATACAGCGCACGTGGCAAAGCCAGTTCAGTCTGCGTGGTCTGTAAAGCATTACATGGTAGCGAGGCCCGCGCGGGTAAGAACCTGGGCGTTGGGCACTTTATCGTTGCAGCTGATACCAACGATGCGGCGAATACATTGCATGCGGAAACTGTTAAGCTTCTGCTCTTGCTTTGCATAGGTTTTCCATGATTCACCCCAGTGCACGAGGGTGCCGACTATACAGGCATTGTAGACTGTCATCTTGGTTGGCATGGTCAGCTTGGGGTTCTCCCAGACGCGAGTGGTCAGTCGTCCTAGGGTTGTTGCGGCCTTGTCGATGCGTTTGTTGATTTCGGCATCTTAGGACAAGTTTCGGTTATGGTGGAACCAGGGTAGCTGAACTGGTGTACCACTTCACATGTGTAGTTGCCGATGGTATTGACAATTGCTGTGTCCAGATTTTGGCCCAGCACGTTGGTCTTCTTCAGGCTGATGGTAAGACCGAAGTTTTTGCAGGCTTAGGAGAATCTTTCATCAGACATTATAAATCTTGTTCAGTGTGAGAGGAGTACGTGTTTCTAATGATAGTCTCACGCACCTGGGTTTACGGTCTGAGTCTTGCGGTGTTGTAGAGTTCGTCGTCTGATCTTTTGTGCATGTATAACCATTCGGTTGAACCAGCAAAAGCATTTTAGACGAAGGGAGAAAAGTATGTCGAAGAGGGCTGGAGCAAGGACACAGCCTTGCTTTACGCCACTTTAGACGTCAAATGGTTTGAACATGCTGCCCTTTTACTGGATGGTTGCCTTTATACAATAATGACAAGATGGGATCATGATGTGAAGCGTCGGGGTGGGGGCCCATCTCGGCTAACCAGGTCGAAGGCCTCGGTCAGGTCTATAAAGGCAATAAAGAGTGGCTTCTGCTGTTCCCTGCACTTCTCCTGTAGTTGGCGAAGGGAGATCATATCCATGGTAGAACGCTCTGCTCGAAAGCCACATTGGGACTCTGGGTAGATGCGTTCTGCCAGCTGTTGAAGAAGTAGTGCCATAACTTCGGCCTACAGTTTGCCAACGATGCTCAAGTGGTAGTTTCATCTGTAGTTTTGCAGATGCTCCTGTTGCCTTTGTTCTTGTACAAGGTGAGGATCTTTGCGTCCCCCGTGTCATAGGGAACACCACCTTCACTCCAATACTTGCAAAGGGTGTCGTGCAGAATCTGCAGAATGGTGGTTTATCAGGTTGTGTGTAAACAATCATATCCAGGGGCTTTGCCCAGGCTAAGCTGTTGATAAGCTTGCTGAGTTCATCCAATGTTGGTTCAGCGTCTAACTACGCCATGATGCGAAGAGGATCTATGGCGTCCAGTGCTGAAGTGACAACAACGTTCTCGCTGGAGAAGAGCTTTGAATAGTGTTCTACTCATCTCTTCGTTTGCTTGGCTGTGTCGATGCACATTGTTCCGCTGCTGGTTTTCAAGGGTTTTTTGCTCTGAGTTTGCCCAGAGCCGTTTTGATGCGCTCATACATGCCTGTTGCAGCTGCATTCTGAATGTCGTGACTGAGCTACTGCCAATACTTACTGGCACATCTTGCTGTCTGCTGTACTTGGCTTCTGGTTGATGTTTTCCCACTTTATGAGCTCTTGTTTTCAGCTAGGACAGGGCGTTGTGCAGGCTTTTCATCAAACCAATCGCAGTTCTTGGAGGTCTTTCTCCCAAAGGTAGTAAGAGCTGATTTCTGTATTGACTCACGCAGGAGGTGTTGCATGGGTAGTCTGCAGACACAGCATCCAGAAGAGACCTTGTGAATTGTCTTCAAGCTTCTCTGGACTATTATCTTGGTCGTGTCAATGTGTGGCGTTTCTTCTTGTTTGGAGCGATTAAGTTTCGTTCGTAGCAGCCTGATCTTGCAGAATACCAGTGAGTGGTCGGAGGCATGTACGTTTGACGATGATAAAGTCGAGCTTGTGTCAGTGCTTGGATCAAGGGTGGCGCCAAGACACGCGGAGTTATGGCTTCGTATGGAAATAACAGCTTGTCACACAGAGGCCGTTATAGAGCTAAGCTCCAACAAGCGCAGCCCGTTCTCGTTGATCTTGCCAACTCAAAAGGATCCCAAGAAGGAAGGCCAAGACCCAAGAGTCATGGTCGGCACCTACTCTGGCACTGAAGTCGCCAAGGCGGACAAGGTGTTTGCTGCTGTGGATGTTCTTAATGTTGTCATACAGGTTATTTGTAGAACTCATCTTTAGCCTCAGGTGTAGAAGTCAAGGTTGGGGCACAGGCGCTGATGAGTGGAACTGGTCCATCGGCGGTATGGAGGTGGAGAGTCAGCAGGCGTTCTGTTTCCATATCACTTTGTTCAAATATTTTCAGCAAGGTGATCTTGACTGCAAACCCTACTCCGTGCTCTCTGCGGCCCTCGGCGCTCTTTCTTTGCCAGAAAAATATGTAGTCCTTCTCCTTCAAAGATCCCAACTCAGTTAGGGGTGTTTCTTTAAAGTCTATCTTCAGCCTCAGTAGCTCATCGTTGAGGACCGCAGTTTTTCTTGCGTTACTGATGTTCTTGAGATCGTCGAGTCTAGTTGTCATGATGCAGAAGTTTCAACAGATCAGTTTAATAGCTGGTCTCTTCTTCTTGTTTGATCTTGTTGTATTTTTTGCCTAGTGCAGAAGTTGCGGCCTGCTTGTCGGAATTAGTCATCCCCATGTAGCAGATGCGGAAGGCAGACCGTACCGGACAGCACCATACTGGCTGGGAATCGCCCGGCTTGAGGCGGGCACTTGCTGTCCAATGAGATGCGATGATTTCTCAGACCGTCCGAGGCAACCCCTGGCGCCACACTCTACGCCAGTTGAACATTGTAGCTTATAACCGGTAGACCGCTGCTTCCCGTGTTGTTTCAATGATGTGACGCGAAGCTGGAGTGTCCTCTCTAGTTCGCAAGCCACGGAATAGTATTGAGGACCAGATGTTGCCGAAGTAGCAGGTACCATCTCTCTACGACACTGATTGATCCAACGGAGCGACAGGTCCGATACAGTTATGGACCAGCCGTTGCAGGAGTTGCCAAAGCGAGATTGAATGCAATTTTCAGCTGCCTATGGGGCTCCAGCTTCAGATTTAACTTCAATGTGAACTCCTAAAGCCTTTCTCTAGAAGAGGCATAGGAGGATTTGGGCAGAGTTTTCCTTCTCTGCATGAGGCAAGTGTTACATGGTTAACTGTGGCAGGCATAGCCTTACCGACCTGACCTGTAGACACGTAGAGTGGTTTGACTGGTCAACAAGAAAGAATTGATGACGTAGGTAACCGTTACAAATATGAAGGTGTTGAGTGTTAAAATGATATGATATTAAATATGTATCGATGTGTATAGCTGTTACAGTAAATACAATACAGCAACAGTATATCAATTTATTTTAAGAATAGTTTTAAATAGTAAATCACGTGTTCAATTGAGTGTCGTGATGTCCTCATAAAGAGATTGCTTAGTTAAAGATTTATTGACGTAATTAATTTAATATATTCAGTTGACGTCTATACTGGTATACCAGAACATGTATAATATGATTATACATTGGTCTCTTTTCATTTGGGTGTGCATTTGACTGAAAGGTTTAGATACGTTGAAGACTAATTGCGAGTCAAGAAAGAAAACATATGTATTCTTAAAATAATATTAAGATATACAAGCAGTTAATAATATGAAATTAATTTTAAGTCCCTGTTTATTTGAAGTAAACTTGACGTCACTATGGATAAAGCTAACGTTGTTTACAAATCGTGTTTCAACATATATATATATATCCTGTTTAATTGTTTATAAAAATGCGACCGATTCAGGCACACAAACAAACTTATAGCTCGGTCGAAGAAACCTGTTGCGCTTTGTCAACTCGTCAATATAAAAGCATGTGAAAACTGCGAGCTAACAACTTTTCCTTTATTGACATGGATGTACCATACACACATATATATCATGTTCATGTAAAACATTTCAGTCAATCGATTACTTAAATTTAAATAAACAATACTTAATAATGTATTTCACATTTATTGCCACACTTCTGTTCTACATGTTAACATGCTTTTCGTATATTTGTAAACAAACTTCAATTATACTGCTCGTTAAGGGTAATACAACAGAAAATATGGTCCCATTAAATCTACATAAGGACAACATCCATATATAACACTGACCATAGCAAAGCGTGCAATCGTTGTTAGTCTATATTTAAACCTTAATAAAAATCCTCATTTAATTATTTTGTCATAAATAAAAAGTTTGTACATTAGGTTTCGTTGAACTATATATGGTTCTTACATGCAATATATCTCTTTTTCGTTAAATAAACATAGATAACGTGGTCAAGAAGCTACGAATTTTATTATATTCCATTGCATACTGCTGTTACTATCATAACGTTAGTAATAGCTATATTTCATGTAATATTCGTATTTATATGTTATTATATTTAACAAGATTTCATTTAATCTTTCTTGAAGATGATTAGTGATACAAGTTTATTGTTTAGCACAGAGCAATGAATATCTAATTATACGAATAAATTACCACGAATATATCACTTGTTCATAATCGGATGCCACGTGTAAATGCCATCCCTCTTTGGGTAATCAATATGCGAAAGGAAATACTTGCATGCCACAATAGCTATTAACCATGTTTAACGTACGATATTGATGGATGATTTAACATTCCTGTTTATCGCACAGACGCCGCACAGAAGCCGGTTGTATTTAGGAATGGGTAGATAATTGAATAAATACTATTTTAGTGGTGTATTTAACTACATTAATTAACATAATTACGTTCCTCTTTCCGTCAAATACGACCTTAATTTAACAACTTTATCGATCATCAAAACATGCTTATGTATTTATGTACTTTGTACTGAATATATTCACATGATGTGTTTGCACTTTTCTTGAACATGACATATCCGTGTCTGATTCATAATATTAGCATAGCATAGTTGATATAAAGGTGCAGTCAGTATTTTGAAGTTATTTGATTTGTTTATCCTTTTATCTAAACTCAGTAGATTGCGTAAATGATTTGATGTAGAGGGCAATTACAATTAAGTTTTATTCCTGGTGATGTCTCTGGAGTTTAATTATTCTTAAATAACAAACGTAAAATTACAATGCAATCCTTAGCAAAATAAAGAAGTAAGTTGGAGCGCAATACATGAGACATTCCTGAAGATTAAAAAAGACACACATGAATAAAACTCGACAGCAGAATTGTAATATATCACATTATATACAATTGAAACTACAATTCTGCACGTAAGATATCCTATGTATACTTACAAATGAATTCATGTTAATGTTATCTTATTTTGAAAAAGGCAAGTTGTGAACACTGTAACGAAGTGAAATATTTACAACTCCGGCTGGTGAACGCAGGTGTACTTTCCTTTTATTGCAATGCTATATCATATAATACTTTTAATTGATCGTGTTTGTAGTACAATATAAACAAAATAAAACTCTAGTTACATCAGCCGGACAACACTCTTAGTAGCAGCACATGGTCATTTATTTAAGTCAAGTGACGAATTGCAAGTCAATACAAGTCCAGATATTAGTCCTTCGACATCGTTTTCTGGTTCAGAGTACAAAATAACTAAAAGTGCCTAAATTTTAACTATAAAATATTAAAACAAAAAATGCTTCTTAGTTTTATAGGAATAAAAAATGCACACATGTGCCGTCATAACCTGTAGTATTGCATAATTTACTGCGGCAACAACAGATACCCTAACGATAATTTGTATGAAATAAATAAAACAACGACATGATAACCGCTTTAAAACCAATACTGTTTTACAGAGAGGAATAATTATTGTGATCAATTATTGCATAAATAACTATGATTTTGTTTAACGTTATATCAATACGTACCGCTCTGTATACCTATTTGTTATATCTTAATTGATGTTTGTTTGAAAAAAAAATGTCGCGTCCATATTGAATGATCAGATACATTTATCAACGCACGATATAGTTGTGTTAAAATCTCTCTTCATTTTACCTGCATTATGTAAAGTGATAATGGATCAAGTGACCAGAAAAGTTGAGAAAACATTCTTAGAAATCGTTAGGAAAACAAAACAAAGTAATTAGCAAACGAAAAATATTCCAGCACTTCAATCATTCCTTTTGTAAAGATACAGTTTTGACATTTCTCATATATACAGCTGTATCTTCGTGAACTTTACCATTTGTACACTGACACTTCAAGCTATTATGTACAAAAGCCGGGTGGTGACTTCATACTTCACACTTCATAGTTCACATTTCACGATTCACACTTCATAGTTCACACTTCATAGTTCACACTTCACGATTCATAGTTCACACTTCACGATTCACACTTCATAATTCACACTTCACGATTCTCACTTCATATTTCATAATTCGTAGTTTACACTTCACGATTCATAGTTCACACATCATAATTCACTTTTCATAGTTTTTGTTATGTGACGTAGCTGTGATGTCAAATATCACGTGGCATACATGAAGACATGCTTGCAGGAAAATGCATGGCGGATTTTGCGTTATTTTGGTAAGATTTTTATTATTTTCATTATCGAACGATTATGTATCTAGCTACTATCATGTAAAATGTTTATGTTGTCAATAATTCAGAACATTGCAAAGGTATCCATTCAAATATCACAGTAGTTCGCACGCTCGTTCAATATCAAATGGCAAAGAATTGTAGATCTAGCTTACACTGTACTTACTGTACAGACAAGGGATCACAAATTTAACATTATTGTATGAACTTGAATGCTGTCAAATTAAATTATGAATGTAAACATAACTGGTATACATATCATTTCAGGTTGTGACCTTCACTTGTTTTCATGATGCTATTGCTGCTGGCCTACGGCTACATTAAGTTCAGTAATGGGGAAACAGCATTGCAAACTATATTCGATTATTTCTGGATGAGTTTTAAAGACAAGGACATTTTGGCTGCTCTTGTTTTATTGCATGAAATACGAATAAGTTCCGGCATTTGAAGAAATGTATTAAACACTTTGGTCTACGACCCAAGAGTCAGATCTATATAGAATCATATGTTTTTTGTATGCTCCAGGAATTTTCTGGTAGTGGGAAGTGTGTTGGTTACACAACTATATGGAAAGACATCAACTGAAATACGGACCTAGTGTGAAACGCTCGACGGTACTACAATAAATGTGGATTACAGACAAAGATGGAATGTAAAGAAAGAAGCGACGACTAATACGCCGAGAGTGTTCCTGCCCTGGACCTAATTTTGTTTGGCATATTGACCAAAATGATAAACTGAAACCTTTTGTGTTTGCTTTTCGCGGAGCAACAGATGGTTTAACAAGAAAATATTGTGGCTTAAAGTAGAAACAAACACATATCCTAAATTAATACCCAGGTACATTATAGAAGCTGTGAATAATAATGGCGAGATCGTCCCGACTATTGTTTGAAGTGATCGTGGAACAGAAAATACCATAGTTGGGAAACTGCAAATATACATTAGACTAAGAAATACAAACATCATTCTGTCGATAGAAGCATTCATCAAATCAAAAATCGAATCTTTATGGAGAATACAACGAAGGCAGTGTGTCGACTTTTGGATAAACCTCTTTAAAGATATGCGAGACTCTGCTTTGTACAACGACAGACATATGTTTCATTTGCATTGTTTGCTGTTTAGCTTTATGCCTGTTATACGTTGTGAACTTAAAAGATTCCTTACCGAGTGAAATGTGCACAACATTTCATAAGGAAACAGAACAAACGGTCCAAATAGAAATCCAGAAGTAATGTTCAACATTCCTAATTATACAGTACTTCTAGTTACCATCATAACGTTTCTTCAGAGGACAGAGATATTTGCAAGGATCAATATACCCGCAAAGTAAACGACAAAGAACTTGAAAAGACAAAAAATGCTTTCGACCTATTCAATTTTATGATATCAGTTGTTGAACAATATAATTAACTACATATTCATTTCAGTTTGTAATACTTATTGTAAGGTTTCGAAAACGTATGGATCAAATCACATTTATCCTTACTACGAGGTGTGTTTATAGATAGTTTGTTTTGAAGGTGTTACATATTATTGAAACCTAAAAAGTACAAGTACATGTACATGTATTGCCAAAGGTCTGTTGTGTATTAAACATCAAACTTCAAAACATTTTACCAACTGTTTCTTTCACAGACAAAATTTAACCAAATTGACACTGAGTACTGTTTATGTTATCGATTGTTCAGGATTGTGCGGTCAATTATGGTAATTTCATATGTTGTGTTTTGAATAATATTGCACCCCTATAATACATATATATTGCAACTCAAGGACGACATGGCCACAAAAATTACATACACATGTTCATGACCACCTTTGCAAATGCCCGTGATTCTATAACCTTGCCACATACAGTGCTATTACTCTGTTTCAAGGGACTTGTTCACAGATTGTCGCTTGTTTGAAAAATACCATTTGACGTCTTAGCTGCAACAACAAAAGCTGTTTTACTAATCAAAATACAATGTAGATATTATATCAAGTAAAGATGAAAACAATGCCATTGCAGGACCTCGAACCTGCGACATAAAAAAAATCTGTCGATCTAACCACTCGGCCATCCAGACTTTCATACTTTCATTCAAAGCACTGAGTTTTGAACGCTGTGTAAGTGATACACGTGTTTCCGAAATAGCGATGGAAAGCGTTACAAATGCTTAATAATTTTATTCTTTTCATTTGACGATTTTTCAGAAGCAACACTATTGTTCCAATATATGTCTTTGTTAGTAGTGTTATTTTGCTAGTTTATATATAATGCATTTTTCTTTATAGGATGTAAGACAATTTTTTTTTGAAATTTGTCAATTTTACAATCTGTGGACAGGTCCCTTTAACGCTTACCGCTTTTCTAATTAGAATATCATTATGGCCGAAAACTAAAGCCATTTTGCTTCGCTACCTATGGATTTGGTATCGATTTCTTGACGTTTTTTTTTAAATATCCTACTCTTTTTATTTTTCCTGGCCTATTTCGATAGTATCCGTCCAACTGATATTTCGAGTACATGTATATTTAATGTTTCCCAATCCCCTGTACTGACCCCAGTTTGAAACAATATCTCCCTTTCTTAGATCAGTATTCTCATAAATTATAAAGAGCTATACGAATAATGTCCACACATGACGATAGTGATGACAATAAATCTGTATGCCAGTATACCTCCCAATCTACAGAAAAACACCCTGTTCAATAACTTTTTATTATTTCTTTTTTATAGTTATTAGACTTATCTAAAATTATGATTGATAAAAATATGCTTTGCGCAAAAGGGTGCACACACATACATGTATCTTGTAGAATGTAAAGCAAACCTCCAATTACTTTTAGAAACATCTCAGAATAATGATTTGTCTGTATGATTCCGCTATTTTATTTGAAGCGAAACATTTGGCTCACTCACTGCTTTAACACCGACCGGTCCGCCCCTCCCCGCCTTTGCCAAATCACACACCAACTGTTTCTCGGTAAAAAGCAACATGGCCGGCTAAAAAATATGTTCTTTACTTGAAATCTTCATGGCGTGCGCAATATTTCCTATTTGCCTTTTCGAATATAGTGGAGTATATGGAGTATATTCAGATGTTCAATTTTCATGTATATTTTATATGTAAACAATAAAAAAGAACGCTAGTTGAACATTTGTCTTTTCGTAATTTTATTTTCATCAAACCCGTTGACGAGTATTCATTTAATGGTGTGCCTTAATTACTTACATGATATTTTATTAACGTGTCACACTTGTGGATTCGGAGCTCCGTTAAATATCAAAGAGGACAGATTGCAACCACCGTGCAGTTCTACGTGTATCGTATGGGGCGAATAAATGGATTCTTTAAAATTAAATATTACAACAGCAGTGTTTTTGATCCCAAGCACTGCGTGTTGACGTGTTGTGTTGAAATGCCCAGATTTGTAATGAAAGTTGAAGGTTACATGCGTACTTCTACATTTAGATTTGATAAACTGCTTAGGCTGGATAACATCTACACATGCAGGGAAGGTGTGTTAACTGTTCGTCCTGACTAGCCGGCGTAAAACCAAATGATTATGGCACACTTTAAGTTTCAGTATATTTTAAAATGTGAGAAGTTTATAAATCTTCTTTTAACGCCAAGAATTGATTTTGTTATGACCAGAGTATTCAAGGTATTAATGTTCTGATTATCATTTCAAACTTCACTAAACTCTTCCTGAACTACCTTCAAGGCAAAGGTCACAAATTGGAGCTCACACAGATGAATATATTTTTACTCAAAAGCAATGTTTGGCAATAACTAGTCATAGTACACTATATATAAGAAGAGGTATCACGAAGAAGCAGACTTCGGTGACATAAAAGAATATTAGGCCCTTTCATCCTTGATTCACTCTCGTTGCATTGCTGGTTTTTCAGATTAGTTTGTTTTATCTTTGTGTCAGCTGCACGTACTTTGATTTGAACGTCAGTCTCACATATATAGAGAATATTGTAAACTAGAACTGCCACTATCGTGGCTCAAATACCCCCGCATATAGCCTTGTCACAAGGATATAGACATAAGCAACATGGGGTTTAGAGATGTTAAAATGTATTAGTTTTAAACTAAAACAATAAATTGTCCCGGGTAATAACTCCGTAAATAATGCAGATAGAGTTGTAATTCTTGTGCACTTTACTGTATCTCCAAAACATCTATCCATATATGAAATTTGAGGTCAATCCCTTCAGTAGCTTTTGAGCAAATGGCCAGAAAATGAAAACTTTCAAAGGGGAATAAGTCCGTATATCATACAGCTAGAGTTATAAATGCTAAGCACTGCAATCCGCCGAAAAAAAACATTTATCCATGTATAAAGTTTGAGATCAATCTCTTCAGTAGTTTTTGAGAAAATGGCCGGACAAGGAAAACTGACAAATGGAAATAACGCAGCTAGAGTAATAATTATTGTTCACTGCACTCTGCCCAAACAACCATCTATCCATGTAAAAGAGTTTGAAAGTTATCCTCCAGACAAAAACAAACCCGACACACGAACAACAGGACAGTCAAAAGTACAGACGGACCGCCAGACAAGCTGATTCCAGTATACCCCCCTTGCAACTTTGTTGTGCGGGGGTATAAAAATAGTTGTGTTCTCGCGTTCATCAACAATTAAATTTAGACAAAATCAACATTGAATCATATAGTTTTCCTTTCATCCTTGATAAAAAGGTCTGATGTTCAGATAACTCAAACGAGCCAAATCTTCTTTCAAGTTTTTGAAACATTATAAAAAACGACCATACATCGCTCAACTAGCTACAGATGCGATTTGACAAACACGGATTAAAATTAAAGCGTTTGAAAGGTTTTCAATATAGAACATATGGTCTCTTTGAATATTGTATTAAACATCGTTGAACAATTTTGGTAAATATCTAAACGCTTTAATTATTCATTCAACAATAAGAACGACAGACCATCCAAAGAGCTCATTGTAATCATTGCGTACACTAATAAGGTACAGCTAAACATCACAGTAGCACTAGTTGCGTACAACTCTTTAATAGTGTGTAAGCACTGATTGTTATAATTGACCTGTTTACCCTGAAACAATCAGACAACTAAGGCATATGCATTTAATTTACTGGCAACCAGTATCAACAGAAATAATTAGTTCATTTTCGCCAACAATACACAAATTCTACAGTTCAGCTTGTAGATTACAAGAGCAACATCTACTGGTTGTTACGCAGTAGCTGTTGATTATATAATCTAGCTATGAGAGTTATTCCCGATAACTACAGAAATGTGCTACTGATCATAAATATAAAAAATTGAAATGCCTTAGACCTGCCGTCCACTACAGTCCCGCTGCTTTGCGTAAGGATTGCCGATAAAAATGTGTTAGTTTCTGGAACTATTCGGAATAAAATGTGCGGAGCTTGGCCACCGTGCTTGTTCGGCATGTATTCGCGGAGTGGCATACGACAGGTTGCAGTATAAACCCCGAAACCTATCCGAAGTCACCGCATGTGACGCGGAAGAATGCCGACAGTTTCGGAAATATCTTCCGAATGTTTTCCGATCGTGCGGAAAGGTTGCGGTAACATTGCAGAACATGCTGAATAGTTGCCGATGTGTTGTCGACAGAAGGCTAAAATGTTGCCGATTGGAAGTTCGGGGTATATGAACGACGCCGAACTACAATCTGATTATCAGTTGCTAGCCCGACAATGGATCTTTATGTGTATTCTAATTGCTCTTGATGTCATGCTTGGCATTTCACCTCACCCATAAAAGAAGACATTATCGAATGTGGATCAAACAGTATTCGAGGATCACGCCAACAATTTTGGATGACATACTCCAGCGTCCAACGCCTCCCATTCAGTAAAAAATAAACAAGGTTCCGTAATGCCCTTCCTGCTGGCTTAAAGCTTGCGAAGGCACTGAGTAACATAACATCTGTGGACACGTACGCCTCCATGGTCTACGACTTCTGCACTGCTGTGCTGCTGTGGAAAGTGTATGCCATTTTGTCCCAGAAGTGTCTACTCCCCAGCTTCAGGAGTATAATGATGACGTTCTGGTCATTTCAAATACTCCAAAGGCCTGACGTGAAATGTCCTCCCAAATTGAGAGAAGGTGGAACATGTCCCATACTGTTGGCTTTCACTTGGCGTTGCCTACTTTAATAGAAAAAAGAGTGTGATGATTATGGGCATCCCTTAGAGACTTGTTCATAGCTTTTCTTCTCAGCTTGGGCTTTCAGACAAAGGTTTTAGCCTTCAAGACCAATACTAAGGGTCATACCTTCTGTAATGTCCAAACGCTGACTGACTAGTAACCTCACGACAAACTTCTTTTTAGCTTGTTCATGATTGCACCATGATAAGTGTTTAATTCACAAGAACAATGCCGATTTTGTCACTTCGAACACTATCGGCAAATTGACTGCATCACTTCTGATGTCGCTCTTTTATAGTTCGGGAAACACGTCTAATGCTCGACTTCCCTTCTTCTGACAATCGGCTTCTTCAGCGACGATTCGGCATCTTTCATTACATGATTGGCATAGCTTCCGCGTGTACACGCGAACAGAATTCGTCCACTATTCGTCTTCGGAGAGCGTTCGACATCGATTCAGCTTCCTTCGGGGACAGCTCTGGGAGGCCAACCCGATTACGAAGCCTCGCAGAAGGCTTTCCGAAGATGCTGAGTCAATGGCGATGGGTTCCCGAACATCCAGAATGGTTGCCGATGGTTTGCTGAAGACCCCGAAGCCGTCCCGAATAAAACATTTGGTGTCCAAATTTTGAAACTTTTAAAATTTGGATGCCGAAGTTTTTTCAATCCCGATCAGGCCCCAAAGTGCCAAGAAGGTTCCAGAGTTGTTCAGCAAGGACACGGGAGGGTTCCAGAACATCGCGAAGACATGCCAAAACACCCCGATTTTGACAAATTTGCTTTCGGGAAACCTTCGGGGGTCTAGTGGACGGCAGGTTTGAGCCTTAACAATTTTCACAATTAACCAAGAATACAAGAAGGGACTTCGTTGACAGACGTCACCGTCAAGCACTCATTGGTTCTGTGAATTTTGAAGCACTCAG